>OZ001264.1:4121816-4129316 GCA_963924015.1 Macrophya annulata | reverse complement strand
TATATATATATATATATATATATATATATATATATATATATATATATATATATATATATATATATATATATATATATATATATATATATATAACAGTACTACACTTGTTGGTTTAATTACCATTTAAACTGTGTTCAATTAATTAATTAACTAATTAATTACATATACATCATTATTTTTTTTACTACAGTAAGCTGTTTTCTGCATAAAACTTATTAACATTACAGTTTAAACAAAGTATATACGTATATATGTATGTATATAGTATATGTAACTTGCACCCCTTGATATAATTGATAAATAATAAATATAGCGTATATAATGTGTATCTATTGAATAGACTTACTATTTTTTTTTTTTTTTTTTCATATTTAAAATCTATTGGATTTCAATTATAACCTAAAATAAAATGAAACTTTTTTTTCCGAAAAAGTTTAAATAATAAAAGAAAAAAAAAATTAATAATATAAAGAAAAGACTAATATCGATTTAAATTATTTTTTTTCAACGTTTTATATTATCGACACGACTCGGGGATTACCATGCTAGTGATTCCTTCAGCGTTTGCTAGATGGCGATAGTAGAGGAGGGGAATCCCAGTTTTAATTGATATCTTTTACATTTGAATTGTAATCCTGAGATTCGTTTGAATAATTTTCAGTGAATATTAAAGATCGTCGTTAACGTTTCGTAATAACAATTATTATATATAGATCAGGTTTATAACCATAATAAACGCGATTTTTAAATTATATACTAATTAATAATAAAATAATAATAAATAATCATTATTTATTTGATTAAACTATCCTTTGGTGTGTGATTAAGTATTTATGTATAATGTGTAGGTATATACGTGTATATATATAATAATCGTAATTAATAAATCTTTTTCATAGCCATATATGATAAAGTGATAATAATGATTTTTGCAATAGTGACGTTCTAGTTTGTTTGTTTTTTTTTTTTTTTTGGTATTTCTTTTTCTATAATTATTAATTGTAAAACAAAAACTGTCGAACATTTATCATAAGATTTAACTGTGTTCTATTATTATTATTATTAGTTTTATCTTTTATTTTACTTTTTACATAATTATATTAATAATTATAAATCTACTAATAATAATTATCTCACACCGCGATTGTTATATATCACCATCTTATAATTCTCATTATATTATATATTTATGTGTATGTATGTGTGTATATATATATATATAATTTAATATATTAATAATAATTAAATACTCAAAAATACTTCCGATGGGCAAAAGTTTTTCACCTGCTCGTACGGTGCGGATGCAATGCTGTGTGATCGTGTAATTATAATATGTATATCATTATTATTATTATCATTATTATTATTATTATTATTTTAATTATATGTATATATGTATATGTATATATTTATAATATTCTTGTTCTAGTTTGTGTTTGTTTGTTTATTTGTTCTTTGTTCATTTATTCATTTTATTTATTAATTCTTTTTCCCTTTATTATATGTATATACGTTCATATATTTAGTACTTGATCTATAATATACGTATAGTATACTATAATAGTAGGTACATACATACGTATATATATATATATATATATATATATATATATATATATATATATATATATATATATATATATATATATATATATATATATATATATATATATATATATATATATATATATATATATATATATATATATATATATATATATATATATATATATATATATATATATATATCTATATAATGTATGTATGTTCGTATATCGCATCAATTTTACAATAAATGTTCATCAATATTTAGGTTATAGATATTTATTTTATTCTTCTCACGCTTATCATTTATACCGTTACTCCTTATTGTCGTGCGAACTGTTTTTTTTTTTTTAATTTTTAACTTTTAATTTTTTTTTTTTAATTCTATATTATCTTTATTTCATTCCTTTTCTCTTAAATCAGCTGTATTATAGTGACGTGTAATAAACAATTGAAAATCAATATTAAATCCTCATAAAGCTAGTCTCCATCTTGTTTTTATTTTTGAATTTTTCATATCTTTTTCTTTTTCTATAAATATAGTCAACGAACGATTTGATAATTGCGCTTATTAATAATTATCGTTTTTTTCCGTTTGAGGTTAGGAATTTAAAATTTGAAATGACCGTTACAAGATGGCGACTTGCTAGTCACGTGTTGTAGGTATATATGTATATTATTCCACACTCGATTATATGATAACATATATGTATAGAAATTATTTAATATAATTTTTTTTCTTTTCTTTTTGTTTTTTATCTTTTCTTTTCATTATTATTTTCGCAATACTATGTATTAGATATGTGCAAGTATTAATATAAATATATGATTTATTTATTTATTTATTATTTTTTTTTTTTTTTTTTTTCATTTTCTTTTTTAAATTCAATTACATAAAACCGTTACGTAATTATATAATATAAAGATATATATATATATATATATATATATATATATATATATATATATGAAAAATTATTTTCTTGAAAATAAAAACAATAATTAACAGAACTGTAACGAATTGTCTGCGTTTTAGTAAAAACAAAACGTATGGCGTCGTTTAAGGTGTAGTTAACCTTAAAAAAATTAATAAATAGATAAATAATATTAACGGTTACTTGAAATAAAAAAAAAAAAATGCGCGGGAAAATATATTTTAGGTTATAAAATTTCAAAAATATGAAACGTTCGAACATTTTTCTGACAATAATATAAATAAAAAAAAAAAACTTTATATTATACATTATATAAAATATTTCGCGTGAATAAGGGGAATCCCGTATCCATATTAACGCGTGCTTTTAAAATCGCGTGAATGTTAATAGATGCGACAACTGACAAATTAATGGTTAAAATATAGCGGATTCTATTTTTAATAATTCTCCAACTCGAATAAAACACGCAAATGTTAATGTTAAGTACAGATACTAACAGTTCATCGAATACAAAACTAATAATAATAATAATAATAATATCCGAATTCAATTAAATATGATTATCGTAAATTCATTTGTCACGCTCGATAAACGAACTTTACGTTGATCTATATTATATACCTACCTATATATGTATTAAACATACGATTCAAAATTGCGAATTATAAAAATATAAAAATCCAAATATTCAAAAATAGAAAAAAAAAAAAAACAAAATAGAAAAAAATCGTATATAATAAAGTAAAAATTTTTTCTTTCCTTTCTTAATTCAAACGACGCCATATATGTATATATCTTTTGAATTTCCTCGCTATATAAAAAAAAAAATAATAATAATAAATGAATAAATAAATAAATAAATATGAAGTATAATGAACGAATTAATCAACATTTTGACAAATTAATAAATAATACAGTTTGCCACAATAATACAGTTTACCTATATATATACCTATATATTTGACAATAGTCAATTTCATAAATATAGTAATAATAATAATAATAATAATAATAATAATAATAATAATAATAATAATACTTGGTAAACGGAATGATTGTATATTATGTATATAACGTGTATAACAACATGTATTTTCGTTTTACGTACATGTTGAATAATAATAATAATTAAATAACAATAATAATAATAATAATAATAATGATACTAGTATCGTAAAAAGGCGAATTTTTTTTTTTCTTTTTGTTTTTATTTTTTTTTGTTTTTGAAAATGAATATAAAGATAAGAGAAAAGAAGGGAAATTAAGCCCGAAGTATATGTTATGTATAGGTATATATACATATTATATGTATATAGAAAAAGATAAAATGAAATATGAATTATAATGTAAGTATATTATTATTATTATAATATTTATAGCGAGTAAGTGGTGACCATGGTGCCTGATTATCAATTGGTAATATATATGTATAATATTTTACCTAGATTTCTTCTTTTCTTTTCTTATTTTCTTATTTTTTTTTTTTTTTTATAAGTTATACAATTACATGTTCAATTATTAATATATAATTGCATATAAAAAACACACGTATACACACACGAATCAGAAATAGATAGTTTCTATAAGAAATCATCATCATTATGTATATATATATATATCGTATATAGTATCTCTCGACTCGATCGCATCTTCTAGCTAACGTTTTTTTTTTGTTTTTGGTTTTTTGACTGTTTTTTTTTTTTTTTTTTTGTCTTTTTTATACCAATATAATATAATATAATATATTTTACTATAATATAATATAATAATTCTATCAATTAATTCTGCATTAATTACATATTATTTTAATCATAATATGTGTATATATATATTATATATACATATATAACGAAATTCATTTCATTTCATGTCATTTCATTTTATTCCATTTCAATTTAATTTATTTTATTATTATTATTATTATTATATTAATTAATTAAATAAGGTCGCCGCATGTGGCTCATTTCGAACGTCCGGATGTATATTTGAAAATACCATATAGTGGCGTAGCTGTTTAAAACTATCTTTTCTTTTTTTTGGATTACATCAAATGGCATACTTTTATTTTTTTGTCATTTTTTTTTTTTTTTTTGCTAATGCATTTTTTGGTATTAATAATAATTATAATATTTACTAGCCATAATTGATCAGTTACCAAAATATTTAGATCGTTCAATTTTTTGAAAATTTATTCGCTTGATTTAAAATTTTGATTAAAAAATTTATTTAAACTGTACCTAAGCCACTTACATGGAAAATTCAGACACAAGAATTTTTTGATCGAGTATGATCTAGCTCTAAGCACTTGCTAATCTTCGTTTATATAATATATTTATATAATAATATATAAGAGTCATTCTTTGTTAATTCAAAATACGAATATTATCTCAACTTTTTATAGATGGATATCCGGTGCCAATTATGGTAAGTATAGAGTTAAATTTCAAAAAAAAAAAAAAAAAACTTTCAAAAACAAAAAAAAACCTTGAAAATTGTTTTAGCGAATTTTTCAAAATATTTTAGTATTATTTTCTTAAAAATTCAACATCAAATTTTCCTATTATTTATATAATTTGATAGATACCATGAAGATAAAAATCGTACCCATGACTTATTTGAAAGAGAAATCTTTATGGATTAAGGATTTTTCATGTGAAAATTTTTTTTTGTA
Source organism: Macrophya annulata (assembly GCA_963924015.1). Lineage (NCBI taxonomy): Eukaryota > Metazoa > Arthropoda > Insecta > Hymenoptera > Tenthredinidae > Macrophya > Macrophya annulata. The sequence goes on along the minus strand of OZ001264.1, from coordinate 4,124,165 downwards.
ATTTTTTAGAATTTTTTTTATTCATTTATTTTTTTTTTTTTTTGTTTTTCAAGTGTTAAAAACGTTTTTTGGTGTCACCCAAATCTTGAAGTACTTATATTCATTATCATTCGATAAGTCTGTAATATCTATGGCTCTGCTAAAATTAAAAAAAAAAACATGTCTAAGAAGTAACAAAATTGTTTGCACTGATTGGAATTTAGAGTATTTTGAAGAGGATATTTTTCTATTTTATTTTTTATTTTCCTTTCTTTCTACACGTTACTTAATAGAAAATGGAAAGAGTGAATTGAAACAAATTTTTGTCCACAAATTCGTGATCAGGATTATTAGTTAAAGTTTACCCTCTCAAAAAAACTGTAAATCCATATTTTATTTCCACACAATCATCAAAATTCGAATAATAATAAATGAAAAAAAAAAAAATCCCTAATTGGTCGTAAAATTTTCAACCAAAAATATAGAAAATCTCCAATAAATTCCTTGGATCGAAAAAAAAAACGAAAAAGAAAGAAAATCATGGTTAGAATTAGTTTGAGTGAAAAGGAAGTAAAAATTTTTTTTATATAAATAAAAGTGATAAAATACCTATACATATATGACCGAATATATATAATATAATAATAATATAATATAATAATAGTATATTATTTGTTCATATTTATATCTTTATATTTATATTATTAATATATTATACCTACTATGGTTTTTTTTTTTTTTTTTTTTTTTTTTTTTAAATATTAATTTTATTTTTTCTTCTTAAATGTTTCTATTTTTATTTTTCCTTTTCTTTAATAATAATAATAATTATACTGTCTTACCATCTCGCTATACACGTTTATAACTGTGTATGTGTGTATTTGTGTCCAGTTATTAATAATAATTAATTAATCAATCAATCAATTAATAAATTAATTAATTAATTAATTAATTAATACTTGTTATACATATTATTAGGTATGTAATAATTTATATAATAATAATAATATGTATATGTATATATTATAATATCTCTACCTAAAATTCATCCTTAACAAAAACACCTGCATACATATTTCATATTATTAATATATATATATCTACATAGATATATATGTCTAATATATGTATATATATATATATATATATATATAAATAATAATAATCATAATAATAATAATAATAATATTAATAATAACAACATATGTATATAATTATACATATATTAATAATAATCATTATCGATATAGTTTGGTTTTTTTTTTTATTTTTATTTATTTTTTTTTTGTCTTTTCTTTTTATTTTCTTTTTTTATTCATCCTTCGTTTGCTTTTACTTTTTCCTCATAACTAATTTATTTACAGAATTATGGTACAATTTTCTCATTATTGATCAATAATATATTTTTATACTATATATTATTATTATACATATATATTTATATATATGTATGTATATAGATACAGTATAAATTACACCGGGAGAATTACGCCTTTTTCACTTTTTGAAATCTCAGTTATAATACGGACTTTTTATATCCTTTTTTCTTTATTTTTCAACTTTTCAAATAGTAAAGATACATATAAGAAAATTTGGAAATTTTTTACAACTTTTTCCCCAAACTGTGATTTTCATTAGTTATTTTTTGTTTTTTTTCTTTCTTTTTTTTCCATTACCCTATTTAATAATAATTAACTTCACCACTTCCCTAAAACGCCGTCTTTCTTTTTATTCATTTTTATTTTCTGTATCAATTTATTTACCATAAATCAAAATTTATTTGAAACAATATTCAATGATCGAACGTTCGAACCGTTTCTTGGACGTTGTGTGTGACGTATAGCTCTCACCCGTTGCACAAGTTTTCCTACATACTTATACTGTGTCTGACCAGTGGCGTATATTTTCTACTTATTCGGTGATGCGACCTGATAGGGTACAATGTGCGGTTTTATTAAATGTTGTGTAATTACCTCTAAAATTCAATATTATTATTACTAATACTACTATTATCATCATTATTATTATTATTATTATTATTATTATTATTATTATTGTAATTAATATTATTGTTGTTGTTATTATTATTATTATTCTTATTGTTATCATTATTATTATTATTTCTTATTTATGATTTATTACTATTATTATTAATATTATCATTATACATAATACGTCTATATGTAAGGTATATATTTGCGATCTCGATCAGAATATGGTATATACTTATGTATATACCTATACCATATTGTTTATGCCTGGTGTTTTTTTTTTCTTTTTTTTTTTTGTTCTTTTAGCGTCGCTACACGAATTCTATCAAATCGCACAGCCTGTATATATACATACATATAATAACATTTACACACCCCC
>OZ001264.1:3334316-3366816 GCA_963924015.1 Macrophya annulata | reverse complement strand
ATATATACCTTATACGTATGTAAACCCCTGGCATATTATACATATGTAGGTATTGGTATATATATATAGGGGATGATCAGTGTAACGTAGCTTTTCATTAATAATTCTATATGATAAAAAGTTATACAAATTGACTGCGCTGTAGTTTAGGTTTTTTGTTCTATTTTTTTTTTTTTTTTTTTTTTATAGCACATATTGGTATTGTCGATGCAGAAGCCACGGGCATTATTCACCTTTATACTGTGATGCAGTAATTAAAATGAAAAAAATGTTACATTTTTGTTCATATGAATCATTATTTATTTATTCATTTTTTGTTGTAATTAGCAGATGTAACAGTCAATGAACGTAAAAATCAACTTTTTGCATATTTACGTCTACATTATAATAGATTGACTCCGTTTGCATGGAACTCATTCACATATACATATAGGTATGTATTAATATACGCGAGTCACGTGCTTGTTAAATCATCGTTAATTTAACGGTTAATTAATATACCGCGCGTTGAATTAACCGCGTATTAAAATATTTATTACAAAATTTATAATTATAATATATGTATATATACAGCAGGGGTTGAGAGGGGCAAAACGAGGCACTCTTAGTTTCTTAAAAACGACTTGATTCTACAGTTTTCTGACATTTATATACTTACACAAAGAAAGTGCGAAAAATAAGTCAAATTGTTCATATGCTGGAACTAATGAGGATGATATTTGTCCCCCAATTCTCACATTCAGCCGAGGTGCCCGTTTTGCCCTCCTCATAGCTATTGCAGTAAAGCGTTTGAAATTCGAATTTATACTTCAGATATTGGAGAATTAAAAGATTTCGTACGTGAATTAGGATTTCTATGTTAAATATGTTTTTTCTTTTCTTTTTTTTTTTCATAGATATTGCATATACGTTGTTCTATAATTTAAATGAATTTTTTTTAGATTGATCTTTTTTTTTATGCTCGTTTGTTTCTTTTTTTTTTTTTTTTGATTTTTTATTCTTGTTACTATCCTGTCATCTCGCTATATAGGCATCCGTGTATGTGTGTGTGTCCTTTGTGTTTTTATAACATAATTATCGTATTGTATTACGTGTTATATAGTTTTAAACGCTGGAAATTGGACTATAAATATAATTGTGTACATAATAATTATTTATATACATATAATTATTATACCTTTGCTTATATAATTATTTAATATAATTATAATACCTGGCGAAATGCTTTTTATATAATATTATATATATATATATATATATATATATATATATATATATATATATATATATATATATATATATATATATATATATATATATATACATACATACATAGTATTATAACATACAGACTCTTCGTTGGCGATGAGGTGATTTTCAATTGGATATAATCATATATAATATACATATAATATATGTATATATATGTATATACTTTATAAGTTTCGTATATGTATAATACTTTCATAAGTTTCGTTTTGTTGAATTCATTTCAATTATTAAATTTATTAATATCATGGTTAAAATTTTTATGTTTTTTTTTTTTTTCTACGGTTTCTTTGGTTTTTTATTTTTTTATTATTTTTTTGATTTTTACTGTATTATTTATTTATTAAATTTTGTTCATCCGTTTTTTTTTTTTTGTTAAATATTATTCGTATATGTTGTCCACTGTTCTCGTTTATACTGTAGAAGGCAATTTTTTTTTTTACGCAATAAATTATCCCCTATATATTAATTATATCAAGTTAAATTTTTATTTTATTTTAATTATTATTTTTGTTCATTTTTTTTTTCTCTCCTTTTCCTTCCCCTCAGTTTTTTGAGTTTTTTGAGTTTTTTCTACTTTTGAATACTATATAGACATATATGTATAGTATACTTATCTATACAGTATATTATGTATATCTTCTCACTTGTATTTAACTATAATTATATTTATATACCCGCCTGCACTTGATGAGTGAATTATACATATATAAATCCCTTTAACTATACAATTATTTATTTATTTATTTATTTATTTATTTATTTACGATTTATCTATTGGCAAAAATTATTATAATAATTAGTTTTGTTTAAATAGCATATATATACATATACACACACATATGTATATGTATATATGTATATATATACATACCCGGGCGCTTGTTGAAGTGCGTTAGTAAAACGACGATGGTGTTGGCTTTCCTGAATTTTATCAGCAGAGCTAACCCCCATCGCGGAAATATCCCTAGTTTAGAAAATTTTCCAATGATTATTTCTGAAGCTCTAGGTATATTTCCGTGATGGAAGTTAGCTCCCCTGATAAGATATAAGGTAACTAAAGGTGGCGTCCTATGAAGAGCCGAATTGCTAGAATCTAGATTGACGGAACGGAAGACAGACGAAATATCTAATGGATTTCCGAGTTTTGAAAAACCCTTGTGTCTCATGGAGCAAAATCGTACGGAACGACGGAACGGAGCAGATTGATATTTGTGTTATTTCGCTTCAGTTGTCTGTTTAGACAATGTTTTTGTATTATTATATATACAAATTTATCTAATTTTCTTTTACCTAAGATTAAATTTTGCAACTATAATTAATTATTTTATAAAATCAAAATGACCCTCCGGTACTCCGTTCTGGAGATTTTCGGTTCATTGGAGCCAAGGAGATGCAGATAGACGGAATATAACCCTACAAATTGTAATTTCATAACGAATCTTAAAATGTTGATGTTAATGACGATTCGGTTATTCAAAGATTCCAAAAGTGCATAAATTTCTCCAAGAGACATTATTTATGTCAAAATAATGAAATGAAAATGAAAACAAAATACTAAGAATGTAAAGATGTATAAATGGAAAGTACCCAATGAAATTAACGGAACGCGAATTCTAGTGACTTTTTCGTCCGTTCCACTCCGTCATTCCGAATGACTAAACTCACTAGATTTCGTCTGCGTTCCGTTCCGGATTCCGGCAATCCGGTCGGGACTTCACCCTAACACCATCGTCATTTCACTGACCCGTTTCACCAGATCATCTCGGTAAACATATGTTGTAACCACCAATTTTATTATTGTCTGCAATCATTTAAATACAATTTTAATTAATTATAATAATATTTTCTAATTTCATGGTAATTTAATATTCTAGCTAAGTGTCGTCCTCCTCGTCGTCATTGTTGTTATAAGTATATAGTTAGTGATCGTATTCCTCCTCAATCTCATTCTCATTCTCATTCTCGTTTATAATTTGCTCCTAACTTATATGTATCTTTTTATGTATGTACTCTTCAAAATCCTTATACATGTTTTAAATAATATAATTAATCATTACTTATGTTACTCATCACCACCGATTATCAACGTCCATATATCCATACTCTCGATCTACGGTTATAAAGCTATTGCAAATATAAGATTTAATAATAACTACTACAGGTTAATCAGATTTGTTCAATTGATATAAATAAGGCTTTTGGTAAACAGATTTAAAATACCAAAGAAACTATATTACTTTCAAGCTTTATAATAATCAAGAGAAAAAAGACGACAACAAAAAACAAAATAATAATAATAATAATAATAATAATAATAAAAACATGTTCAAATTGTTTACGAAACCGTTTAAAAATTATTCAAAAAATTTCTTTTTACAATTTTTCGCAATTAATTATTATTGGAAAATTCTTTTATGGATGAATAATTTTTTTTTTTTTTTGTATTTGTTTTTTTTTTTATTGAAATTACATCGAATTATTAACTCGTGAAATTATTTATGACAAAAGGCGATCCAGGCTCAGTTAAGTTATAATGTCACCATTTTGCATTATAACAATTTATTTTATAGAAATTGAAATTAGTTTTTATTATCTCTTATGCAGTTATCGCAATTTACCTAGACGCATATTGTACTTGCACATATCTCTATGTATGTATAGTTAGAGTAGTTTATTATAGTAGCGAGAGTAGTGTAGAGTAAACATTACAAATTTTTTGTATAATTAAATTTTAAGGTCAATATTCCGTATCCCATTATCCTTATATCTTTTAAGGATACATTTTCTTTTCTTCTTCTTTTTATACGTAACAAAATTCATTGACGAAAAACATACACACAAAAAATAAACAAAAAATCAAAAAAAAAAAAAAAAAAAATGAAGCAAATATCAGATTTTTTTTTTTTCTGTTTAGATAATTTACTGTATATATATATAGTATAATAATTAATATAAATTTGCGATAATCTTATCGCTACAGTAGTGGTACAGTAATCGAAGAAAATTGAGTTAGTTGATTCGTTTTTTTTTTTTTTTTTTTTTTTTTTCTATCGTTTCAATACATAATACTTTCGAATACTATATTATTGATCTGGTTTTTAAGTTGACGAGACACCCTGTATAGGTATTGGTGCTTTATATACCTATATATGTATGTATGTACTTACATAATCCCAGCTGCAGAATTATAAAAATGACGGAGAGAAATATCTACTTAAGGCTTCCGTGATTCAATCAAATTTTTTTTCTTTTTCTTTTTTCATCTTGTTTTTTTTTTTTTTTTGTTTTTTTTTTCTTTCTTCTTCTTTTTTTCTTTCTTCTACTCGATACAAATTCATATTTTTTTGTTTTCTCCTTAAATTTGATAAATTATTGTTCATATTATATTATTATTATTATTACTATTATTGTTGTTGTTGTTAGTAGATTATTATTATTATTATTATATTATTATTACTATTATTGTTATTATTATTATTATTATTATTAAGATTATTATTATTATTATTTAATTTATTTAATTAATTATTTTATTAGTTGAAAATTTGTCAAAATCTTTCGACACGATCACTAAGGGCAGCCGCACTCGTCGACTACCATTTTTGGTAAATCCCTTTTGATTATATTTGAATCGGGGCCATAATAAATTAGAGATATGGATGAGAACTTCAAGGGTGCACAACATGGCTGCATCCCAGCAAGTCTGTCCATTTTTCTATACTCTTCTATCACGTGTGTATAATAATTTAAAAAAGTATCCGGTGTTCTGTGACCCGCCCCGCAATCACCTCGGCAATAATTCGCGTAGTACCTATAGAAAATAAATAAATAAATAAATAAATTAAATAAAATAAATTAAATTTAATAAAAAATGAAAGAAATTATAGACCGTTGTTAGATATATCTGTGCAGTTCTATTTTTGAATTTCATTCTTTATTTTTTTTTTTTTTTTTGGTTATTTATATTTAATTGATCATTTTATTTTTTATTTTTATATGTTACTCGATCTTACCCTTGTGGTGCAATTATCCAATCGTCCCAACCCAATTGCGAAAAGTTTACGTAGAAACGTTGTTTGCAACATTGGCCCATCAACGGTCCACTGCATTCTACAGCACGTCTTCTAATCCGTTTTACTCCCGTTGGATCAGTGTGGACAACCAAAAACGGTCTGTCTGGATCCTCTGTACCTGTAATCCAAGTTTAGAATGTTTTAACCCTAAACTTATTCATCGGTAAACGCCCACAGCTACGGACGTTGAATAAAACGACGCCATTATGGAGATAAATATTCCTTTGCTATCTACGTTCATCCAATTACTTTTTCATGATATTTATGAATATTTTTATTCTAACTCAGAGACAAAGAAGTGAGAAAAAATTTAAATTTACGAAATTGGAAACATTTTTGGACGGTGAAAAGACTCTAAAGTATCGAGGTGGATCGAATCTTTCAATTCAACAATATGGCGTGTCTAGTTTCGGACTATATTCTCAGTAAAAAAGATTGGTTAACATTTTATTCAATTGTTTAGCGTTTCAATGTAGATAAAAAAGTATAAAAATAAACACTCAGCTTATAATTATTAACTTAATATTTTGGTTATTTAATAAAATTTATTCGGTATAATTTACCTTGTGTATTTAAAGACGGTTCTATTTCGTGAGGTGCGTGTCCAAACGTTGACACGTGAACGTGTAAACCACATCCGGTACAATCGACCAAAAGAGTCAATTTGTCTTTTTGTATCTTGGCGCCACCCGAGTACCAGTCCATAACGACACTCGTCACGTCAAATTTCTGCCACCCTAATTGACCTATATTCACACCAAGTGACGTGACCATTTCGAGGTGTTGTCCTAGCTCCTATAAACCGTAAAAATCCGTATTTTAATAGGCCCATAGAAAATTCTACTAGGTATACCACTACTCGAATTTTTAATTATTATTATTATTATTTTTTTTTTTATTAATTTTACTCAAATAAATTACGTACTTTACCACGAAGATGTGTAGCGTTACCACAACGAACCCTGAAGACCCAGAGGGTGATGTTTCTTTGATGATTTTGTCCCGGACGATGATGTTGATAATGATGAGCTTGTCTAACCTCAACCCTTGCCCATAGTGTAGCTTTTTTTATTCGTAATGGTCCGAGGACTGGTTCACCGGTAGACATTGGAAACTCTAATAACGGTTGACCGTTCAGAGTGTGCCCTGTAATAGATATGATAAAAAAAAAAAAAAAATAAATAAAAAATGAATAAACGTGATACATATTCTAATAATTATGATAATTCCCAACATCTGTAAGTCTTTAATAACCTCTTTTTTTTTATTTTTATTTTGTAAAAGTAAGTTTTGAAAACTTGTCTTAAAACTATATTCTCGCAAAAAGTGGATAGCGAAAACTTTCTCAATATGTTCGTTAGCCAGAAAGTAAAAATTATTCAATTCATTAGCCACTCCCTTTTGATTATATTCTGATTAATGTAATCTTATAGTAAACTGAAACCATGGTTGTAATATATTCCGTATACTACATTGTAATCATTTATTGATATATTACGGTGTTTTTCGATCACTAACCGAATAAGACACACCCACGATAAATCGTTGAGATTTATTTTTGTTAACTTTACTCCGATTTGGATGTACCACCCTTTAGATTGGAGAAAAGCTAAAGGCTTTACTTGGCGGGGATAATCTCAGGGTGAGTCAACCCCTAGTCTAACACGTATATGGTCACACATATCCATACCTATAATTTCATTCCACGCAATGCCAATTCTCCTATACTAGTTACTGACATTACGTGCAGTTACGTATGTATATGTATTTAATGTAATGTAATGTAATGTACATACATACATACGTAGAGGGTGCAGGATTATATACTACCTATTGTTAAGAAAAGTAGATATGAATATAACATATGCATGCATGATACACGATTGCAATGTCCTACGTGAACGTATACATTCCCACCGGTTAAATCCGTAATAAAAATATCATCTTCAAATCTTAAATGGAATAAAATTTATTTTTAATATCGTTGATGGTCGACCCCCATTGATGCATGGACATTGCAGTATCTTGTCCACCTTCATCCACCTAATTCGTTAATAAATATCGTCGTATCATGTGTCTTTCTTATAGGTTAGATGGGAATTTGATATTGCGAGTGGATATATTGATCTTGGTAGAGATAAGATATGGGCTGCTTAACACATGGTGTAAAGAATCGACTAAATACTGCGTCTACGCGATATATCTAAAAAAAAAACATAAAAAACAAAAAAACGGAAAGCTGGACAAATTATCTTAGCGTTCGGTGGCTCTGCCAAGTTTTTAAAATTGCAGGACTACATTGCTAAGGGATTTTTACGTTAGGTAACCGCCCAAGTAACGTAAAATATTTATCATCCCCTGAGATATATATTATCTTCCTTTAGTAGAAAGACAGATAATATACCGAGTTAAGAAATAATTCAAGTACATAAGTATATATGTATAATACATACGTACACATTTATGTAATACATATGTATACCTACTACTCCACGGTAAAAATCCGTAGTAATATGCGGTTCAGATTCTGTTGATCAATGATAAAATCCGCGGACTTAGCGTCTAGACAGGGCTTGGTTTGTACGCCGGAACAAATCACGTGCAAATTGATTGATCGTTGGAAAATTCAACGACACCGTTAAGCCAGCTAGTAAGTTGTTGCTACTAACGGTACCAATACAAGCAGACAGATGAAAGATAAAAAAAAAAAAACAAAAAACAAAAAAAAAAAATTCATAAGACAAGACGAAAGGTTGAAGTCAGAGAGAGTGATAGAAGAGAGAGAGAGAGAGATGGGGTGAGTAAAGGGGGTAGAAAAGTCCCCTATAATGGTAGACAAGTCAGTCAAGTCGTGCATAGAGTCCTGAAGCCACGTGGCATTCAGCGTGTGGCTTGCACGATGCGATATGCGTGTTCATCGTCTTACTCCACTCACTCACTTACCCTGAATTCTCACCCTCTCTTACGAACTGCAGCAACAACGTTTCAGGGAAAATTTCTTATTATTATGAACAAAAATTTTTCATTTCAGACACTTCATGTATGTATAATAATGTCTATATGGTGAAGTTGTGAGGAAAGGAAACACATGATTGCAGGCAACCCAACAGTAAAATTTCCATAGACATTTTTTGTATTTGTCAATGACAACCACATTGTGGGGGTTTCACTCCCATTTTATTATTTGCGAATACAATGACTTTGGAAATATTCGAAAATTTGACTTCGTTGGGTTGTCTACATCCTGCAGTGTTTTCATTCCTCATAATTTGACGGTGTGTAAATTTCGATAAAGAATTAAAGCTCATATTGGTTATGGATAAAGAATCGTGGAGAGGACTGATTGCTCTTAGGTGCACTGCAGTTCCGCGGGGATATACCACTCTAACAAAAGGTTTACCGTGAATAAGTACGTCGGGATGCACTAGCGCACCAGTAAAAGTAACAGCAGTAACCGGACGTAGACAATTATGCACTACTGCGGCGCCGGCGCCTATAGTTATATATATATATATATATATATATATATAACATACACGTACCAATTAATTACGACCACCTACCCGGTTCAGCAAAAGTAATGATCTCCGAAGTTCTTGCATAAAAGTCGTCAAGTTCTTCCTGGGGTTGTTCATCTCTTGATCTATCGTTAATAGGGTCACCTTCGTCAACGTTATCATCAACGTCTTCATCAATATGCCGATAAGCCGGTGTAGTCGTTGTTGTAGATGAGGGTGATGCCTGATCGGTAACAAGCGTTGTCCTCTCGGTCGATTGCTCCATGTTTTTATAAGAGTATTCTTCGCCACCGTAATTAGAAAATTCGCCGTATGTATGACCGGCAACGTTATGACTTTCCTCACTGTATATACCACGATGACGATATACTGTATTAGATTGTTGGTGATTTTGTTTAGATAATGTTGAAGTCGCTGACTGTGATACTGACGGTGGAAGTGGCTGGGGTTGGGCTTCGGCTCTGTACAATGTCTGCAAAGCCAAATTTCTCGGTACACTTGCGAGGGTTTTGTTTACGTCTGGACGTCCACGAAGACCAAGTTTAGTTAGTATTTGATGCTTTATCGCTTCAAGTCTTAGATCGTCAGGACTTGGATCATTATTGACATCCCTCTCGCTTGTACCTCCGCTTTTACGACCATCTGTAGTCTTTGATTGTTGACGATTATGGTGGTTGGTGTTATGATGATTGTGACTGTGATGATGATGATGATGCAAGGTGTGGTGATCTCGCTCCCTCGGACAACCAGGACAGGCTTGGTGGTCCTGATGGTGGGCGAGTATCGTTGGTAGTATTAGGATCCATAGAAATATTATTAATAAACGAAGACATGAGATTTGATTTGTTCCTCTTGAGTTGTTGTTCGACGAGGCTCCTGCACACTTTGTACGTTTACAGTAAATTATCGTTCTTAAGATATACAATAGACCCGCGATAACTAATGGATATAGAAGTCTCGTTGCGGTGGAGAATAAAGACCATCTAGAGCTTGAGGTATTTTTAAACGATGATTTATCGAATATTAATGATCTCCGATTTTTGTAGAGAATTTTTTTAAGGCTTTTATCATTATCGAGGACGTTTAATGGTATACGCGGTAACGGATTACTGCTTATAGTCGATTTGCAATCAATTGATCGTAAATTTTTTAACCATTTTTTATTATTTTTTAATTTTGAAAAGTCTACGTTTGTGATATCGTGCTGCATCGCGACAATAAGTCACCTTCGTTTATCGGTGATTTTTTTACCTTCTCTCCGATAATCACTTGCGAAAAGGCACTTAAGTAATAATTTATTCCAAATAATTTCAAACGATCTTCGTTCCAATTTGACAAATAATATAATTCCCTTTTTCCTACCTTCTCCACCACCTTCACCTTCTTCTCCTTCTCCTTTTCCTTTTCCTTTTCCTTTTCCTTTTCCTTTTCCTTCTCCTGACGCTGATCGTGATGATTTACAATTATATTTAACTTCGGGTCTACTCGATTCAGTATTACTATTATTTCGTTCGCGTAAACGTGCCAGAGTGTTGGCTGACGGGCGATTGACGTTTGCACCGTTGATAGCAATGGTAAACGATGACGGTGACAGGTATGCATCCTTAATAAGATCTCCCATCACCAATAACCCGCGCCTTTCCACCTTATAGAACCACTTTTTATTTCCGTCAAGTAAAACTCTCTCCTCACTCCTTCCATTCGCTTAGGCTGTCCTCAACACTTCTTTATTATTCCCGATTCCTATATATTAATAGAAAACAGTGCAGCAAAAATTTTTAGTTTTTTATTTTTTTATTTTTTTTTTTTTTTTTTTTGTTTCCACACCCTACGTTTTTTTTTTTTCTTTCAACTTTTAAATTTCATTTATTATTATTGGTATTATTTCTTTAATTTGTTTTGCTTAAATATTCATTCGTTTATTCATTCATTTATTTATTTATTTATTTATTTATTTATTTATTTATTTATTTCCGATATCCAAGAGAGAAGAAATTCTCTTATATCCTATCTCTACGCTGTCTCAGTACAGATTCATGTCAGCGAATTCAATTTCTTTTAGGGGTGCGGTGGGGCCTCTCGCTGCGGATCTTGCCCGTTACGCGCTTCTCGCTATACGACTATAAGAATAAATATGAGCATGAAGAACCAGAGAGAAAGAGAGATATTAAGATATATAGATAGAGATATAAAGAGATGGACAGAGAGAAATAGAGAGGGAGAGAAAGAGAGAGAGAGAAAGAGAGAAGGAGAAGTAAAGAGAGCAAAGGGGCGAGGGAGGAGGGAGGAGGGGTTGGAAAGAAAGAAAGGGGGGGTTAAGGGGGGGGGGGGGGGGGTTGGCTAAAGTTTGATAAATTTGGCTCAATGATTTTTTGATTCTCTTTTTTTCTTTTTTTTTTTTTTTTCTTACTTCTTTTCTTCTCTTCTCTTCTCTAAGTATCCCTATTATATATAATATATATAGGTATATATATTCTTGTAATGCCCTTATAGATATTGTATATTATTTTCATTTCTTTTCTTTTTCATTTCTTTTAATTATCTCTTTTTCTTTTTTCATCTCTTTACAAGGCAGAAACGAAAAGATAAAAAAAAAAAAAATATACTATTTATTACTAATTTTTTGTTTCTTTCTTTCTTTCTTTTATTTCTATCCTTTTCTTGTACTTAATTCTTATATACGCGACCACGACCGGTTAAGATCCTCGCAATAATATGGGCAATAATTTCAAACGTGATTAATATTTAATGTATATATAACGCCCTTAGTTTTTTATTTTTTGTTTTTTATTCATGTAACCATACGTATATATATAGATATATACATATACATATACATATATATATATATATATATATATATATATATATATATATTTAGAAAAAAAAATTTTTTTTTTTTTTTTCAAATATATATGTATATAGATATATGTATATATTTTTTTTATTTCGTTCTTAATTTGTGTTGATTTAATTATACCCCGTATTAGATATATACATATATATATATATATGTATAGGTATATATATATATATATATATATATTGAAATGAAAATAATCACTAATAATTATCACTTTATACGAGGATATAGATTCCGCGGACATGAATTATACTGCAACTACGAGGCATGCTTGCCGGAGACGCACCGGGCACTGAATTAATGTACATGTATCACCCAACCAACCAACCAACCAACCAACCCAACCAACCCAACCAAACCAACCAACCACCCATCCACTCTACTACTAAAACTATACTTTCACAACTACATCGCGAACATACATATATATATATATATATACATATGTACATATATATATATACACATATACTGAATTACACACTACCCAATACACACACACACACACACACACACACACACATGTAAAAATATTCCGTCCGCCTGTCTGCCGCTGACTACTACTGTTACTGCTACTGCCTACTACCTTTGATGGTATATAGTTATGTATATATGTACATTTATATATATATACATATATATATATATTTGTATGTATATATGTATGTGTGTGCGTGTCCATGAAGGGGTGGGGTGGTCTCTTCGTGTCCACGATAGTGATGTGATATTTCGACGCGTATATATATATATATATATAATGGTTGTGGGGGTGCCCGCATATACATATGTATATAGATGGGATGTCTAAGGATGTGGTGAGCAGTTGAGACTACTCGGACGATATCGCGTATAGCTTTGGGGGGGGGGGGGGGGGGTAGGGGTAGGGGAGGAGGAGGATAAGGGTGTATAGTGTAGGATAGTCTGACAATAGTTTGCGCAAGCGCTTCTTAACCCTCTCCCTTCAACCCCCCTTCCCCCCCCCCCCTCCCCCCCATTTTCACCCCAACCCCCGTCGTGCAAATAACGAAAGAATCCTAGAGAAATTCTACGAAAGGGGATTGCTAGGAACCAACTCTTATATACAATCTCCAGCTCAACTCTTGGTTTATATCCACGTGCCGAAAATCTTTTACTTTAGATTCTTTAAACAGTTTTACAACGACGATCGTTTAAGTGTTTGGTATATATATTTATATATGTATACATATAAAACAAATCTTATTTTGGTGTTTCTCATTTTATTTAATCCTTACTTACCATCAATAATCCTTATTCTGTAGGGATTTATAATATAATTTCAGATCCTATTACATTCTATACGTATAACTGTATATAATTTGATGAGAAGAAAAAAAAAAAAAACAAATGAAAATAATTCAAGCAAATGCGCAATATGAAAGGAACATTTAATAAAAAAAAAAAAAAAAATTTCATTCTAAAGTTTGAATAATCGAATAAATTTTCCAGGGGGATATGTGTGTACATATATCTTGTTTTTAGATTATACAGTCGTCGTTAAGGGTTGTAATACATAAATATCTATGGATGCTTATGTATACTATTGTATCATGATATTGGAATTAAATTTTACAGGTGGTATGCCGTGAGGATAAGGATATTATTTCTTAATGATTATTTAATTTTCGAAATATTGTAAATGTATATATATATAGGTATAGAGTAAAGAATATGCGGAGTTCCAAAAACGTGGAGGAAAAGAGACTCTCTCTAGGAGTTGCTCTCTGGCTGGCGAAGCATATTGATCAGCGAATGGTTGTTGGCTACATGCCACGTGGGGATTCTGTACGAGATTCTGCTCCGAGTTTCTTTCCTTATTATGATCCGACGTCTCCTTCTTCTATCCAGCCGCCGCCACCACCGCCGCCACTGCCGCTGCCGCTGCCGCCACCACCACCGCCGCCGCCACCTCGATGTCAAGACTATTATACGAACAACACCCATACATAGACCATGAACGGGAGGCGGCATAAACGCCAATAAATTTTTAGGGTATAACTGTTCAATCCTCGTTACTGAAGATATTCTTAAATCGTCTTTGCTGAATTTCGAGTATTGGTGGTATATCTGCGGTGTTTTAATTCATCAGAAATATATGAAAATATGTATACATATATAATACATATACACATGTATTTTTATTTATTTAAACATTTATTTATTTATTTTAATATATCCTTTTGTTTTATTCATTATAATCTAAAGTCTATAACAAAAAAAGAAAAAAAATTTACTAATTATATTCATCGATCCTATCCGGCTAACAAGGGATGGAATAACATTCGTTCGCAATTTTATCGACCGAGTTTTATCGCCGATTATCATACGTATATAAAGAAGGTAGAATCAATACCGACACTCTGTCGATAATGTCGATATTCACTGTGATTTTATTTAACCTATAAGATTTATCAATTATTTTTTTTCTTCGTAAGGTACTTTGACGATCTTTTTCTCTACCCTTATTTTTCGTTCATAACAAACCATAGTATGTAAAAAAAAAAAAAAAATTTGATTTATCGATTTTCTCCGGGCTAAGGGATGTGATAACATTCATTCACAATTTTATGGACTGAGTTTTATCACCAAAAATTATAGATCTATAAAGAAGGTATGCGCTGTATCGACGCTCTGTCGATAATGATTGATCCTTTGTCGGTAATGATAGATGCTTTGTCGGTAATGTCGACATACTTACCATCGTATGGTTAATATTATTTAACCGATACTGTTTTATGGAAATAAAAATGCAGAAAATTTATCAATTATTTTCTTCGTCAGTTTGATGGTAAAACAGCGAAGTGTCTCTGTTACGATGTTTAGTACATATTTCAACCGTAAGATATCGCGGATATGTTAAATACGTATAGACGAATTTCAAACACTGTTTTAAATAGATCCGTAAACCGAATCGAGATATCTAGGATCTAAAAAAAATATTCAGAGGCAAAATTCGTCCATAAATATATATATATATATTTTTTTTATACCTACCAATTTATTTCTTTGTGAATATGAAATAATTATTTAAGATGAAATTCGTATGATTATTATAGTTTGATCTAGTAGTATCAATACTTTCATATCTTGATTACAATCCCCTATTTTAATGGTGGAAAAAGGACAAAAAAAAAAAAATAAAATTATCGATGAAATCAATTAAGGCTTCTTACTACTGATTTCTGAAAGTCACTCGAAAGGCGACCATTGATCTTGGTATAGTATTAATCGCGATAGAATTATTACTATCACGCATGCATGATTATTCTACTATATGTATATATATTCTGTATATAGATTGTATATACGTAAAATAATATCGGGTATATGTGTATATGTGCAGAACGTCTAGTCTTGATGGTATTTCTAAGTTTGACCGTATGATTGCGTTTGATTATACGAATTAGATCGATCATTGCCTTGTCTAGCCACCGTCTCGCCCGACGATTGACAAAAAGTAAATATTGTCCATCTTCAAGAAGAATCCGACCGCAAATTGTCGTCATGTTTGTCTGGAGTGCTAGAAACCGTGATTCACTCTTTATCGAACTAATGACTGTTCCAGATTTTCGATTTATTCAAGTGGAACCTTGACGGTTGTTTTTTTTTTTTTCAATTTTCATGTCATCATCGTTTCATTAAAAAAAAAAATTTAATATTATTTCCAAAATCGTTATCACCGTAAGAATAATATGAAAAAAAATTTCTCAAATTACCGATGGATTCTTTTTCATTATATATATATATATATAGGGTATATACATATATAGGTACTCGTAATTTTGTAAATAACCCTCGTGGTGTTCTTTGAGAAACACCGTAAGTTAGGGTATTAGAGCAGCTATTAACGTATTGTACGGCCTCACCCACCCTTTCTTTCTCACCCCTTTATCGTGCGTATGCAGTTCGTTTTACTGTTTTCTTTTCTTTTCTTTTTTTCTTTTTTTTTTTTTTTTACCTTCTTTTTTTTTTCATTTGCTTTTACCTTTTTATTTTTTTGTTCCTTTTTCTACGCTACCTCTTTCTTTTTTCTATCCATTTCCTTATTTTACCCTGGTGCGTGTCGGGTGCAACCCTACGCACTGCAGGTGTAGTATGACTGCAAGTTGAACGGCGTCAAATAACCCGGAGTCCCATGTCTCGGGTCTCCGTTTACGCTAGACTTGCAACTTTATTTTTTTCTTCCTCCTTATTGTCGTTTCAACCCTTTTCCTTTTTCCCTTCATTTCTAGCTCTTGTTTTACTTCGTCATTCTCTCTTTTTCTCTCTCTCTCTCTCTCTCTCTCTCTCTCTCTCTCTCTCTCTCTCTCTCTCATTCGATCTCTCTCTCTCTCTCTCTCTCTCTTTATTCCTGTTCAACTCTATATCTACCGTCACCCTTCGCGTACGAGGTATATAAGGCGATGGGGCTTCCATAAGGGAATTTTTGATGATGCCCGTTTGTCGGGTCGGGGAATAGGAGTACATATATCGTCTTTCGTATTATACCTATATAAGTATAAACGTCGTGCATGGCCCCGAGAGATCCTCAATTGGAACAAATAACCGTTGAACGTGACCTGATACCCGTTTGCTTACGCCAAGTAAATCGTTTATTCGGTATATGATATACCTACCTACCTATCTACGTCTACGTAACGTTGTTGTCTGCAGATAATATTTTCTTTCTTTTACTTTAAAATATTTCTATATAGCATTTATTAATATAACAATTATTTTTCTCTTTTTATTTATTTTTTTTTTCTTTTTCTTTTTCTTCATCAAAATATATTCGATCACAGTTCAATCAAATGATACATGATCTGTTTAAAAACTGCAGATACTCAGATTATTTTCAATTACCGAAATGTCGTTGCTTTATTTTATCACGGTCGAATGTCGATGCGCGAACTGGATGCGCGTCGTGTCAGTCACTCCTCGACCATCGAGGCGAACGCATGGTTTTAACTGCTGGTTTAGTCTTTGACTGTACGTTGGATGGAACGTTATGGTGTTTATAATAGTTGCAGACTTCGATTCATACAGATATTTTTTACGATGATATTTATTTTCGTATAACATAATGACAGAAATAAAATTAGAAAAAAAAAAAAATTAAATATTGAAAAAATATGATCAATTATTATCGATTTAATAGAGAATTTGAAAAAATTTCGTTGCACGTATGAATATATGTATAAATATATATTTTTTTTGTTTTCATTATGTTTAATATTTATATAGATCGTCATCTGTTCTGAGGAGAGATTTTAATTGACCAAAAAATAGCCAACGAGGTAATAGAGTGTATTTTTAAAACAGTAAAGATAGTACGAAGAGCAGATGCAATGTAAAAAGAAAAAAAAAAAAAAAAAAAAAAAAAAAAATGGAGAAAAAAATTTAAAAAAAAATACTCAATTTGATTAATTGGAGTTTTGCCTCGCCTTGGGGTGCTTATCTATCACGTGCATATAGGAGCTCCAACTTCAACCAAGATTATAATTTCAATAAATAAATATATAAGTATAGAATAAATGCTAACGAGTATAATTATAGTTATACGGACAAGAATGATGTATGTGTATTTTTTGCTTAAGGGGGTGAAGAGATGACAGGGCGTTAAAGTCGTTCGTTGTTCGAGCACTATCGGTAGATACGAGAATGACATTCGCGTGAGGAATGCCCGACCCTTCGATGATCTTTTCATAAATTGATCAATAAATATGTATTTATAAAAGCGATATTCACACGTAACATTTCTCATCTAAATGAGTTTCAATTTCAATATTATTATTATTATTATTATTATTATTATTATTATTATTATTGTTACTATTGGCAAAGTTCAAATTGATTATATCGTCGTTCATTTACTTGTATATGTATGTACTACACATTGTTTAATTAATATTTGGAATTTTTTTTTGTTTTTTTTCATTTTTCATTTATTTTTTTTATTCAATTTTTTTTTTTTTTTTTCTTTTTTATACATACATTTTTTAATTTTAATTCATATAACGGTTCTTATACAACTGATGTCGACGATCGACACGTATATTATACAATTCACAGATATAAGGGGATTCCCCCGAAGTTTTTTTTTTTTTTTTTTTTTTTCGTTTCTTTTTCTTCTTTTTTCTTCTTTATTTTTTGCTTTTTTCGTTAGTATAACGATACTAATCGTTATATATACATATATTATATATGTAACTGTCAATTTCTGAGAATGCACGTCTTAATTTTCGATGCAAATTACGTCCAGGCACGCACAGCAATTTTACTATTTCATTATTAACAAAGTGCAGTATACATGCGAGAATTCGTGATCCACGTATATATGTATACAATATATCTATATGTATTATATAGGATTACGAATGTGAATCAGATTTCGCGGTAACGGGGGGGGGGGAGGGAGGGGGTAAGGGGAATTGTACCTATGTATAGTCGAGTGTGCAGAGTTTATATACCGTAAAACAAAAATTTTAAACCATATGTGTGTGTGTGTGTGTTTTTTTTTTTTCATCGGGCTGACAGAGAGAAAGAAAAAGATATAATAGTTATAATTTTAAGATCTTTAATATAGAATAAGAAGAAAGAGAATAAAAATAAATTTATTGTTTGAATTGCATGAAATTGAGAGCAGTGGTAGTGTTCATAATGAGATTGAATGAGCTCATTAATTAATGTATAGTATTACAATCGGGTAAATACATTGTATATATGTGTGTATATGTATATATATTATGATATATAAATCGATAAATCGATAAATCGGATGGATATAATTGCAGCTGTTGCAGCTGCAGTATAGAAACAGAATGCAGCTATAATGCAAACGGAGTAAATAATTATAATTCTCGGTCAACGGTAACAAAACATCTATTTCAAAGAAACAATGTATAATAATAATAATAATAATAATAATAATAATAATAATAATAATTTTTTTGTTCCTTTACACTTATAAGATTAGATGATAACCGCGTATGGGAATGAAATTTCGATTGAATTGGTATTAATGTTGCAGCTTGTTGTGGGACATCGCAGTTGCATAAAATATTTGATAATAAAGATTTATGATTTTTATTCCATTTTTGGTTTTTTTTTTTTTTTATGTGTGTGTGAGGGAGGGGAGGGGGAGGGGGGGGGGGGTTATTTAATAAACATATAATAATTGCATATATATATATTCCTGATATTTTGTTTTTCATTTTTATTTATAATCATTGTAATAAAGTGATTGCGTGTATATAAATTAATTTCTGTGCTGCAGGGTGTATATGGGTATATATATATACACACACATATATATATATATATATATATATATATATATATATATATATATATATATATATATATATATATATATATATATATATATACACATATGTGTGTATATATATATATACCTATATATAATTACGATTATCTACTTGGTGATATGATGAAAATTAATTATATAACTATATGTGATTATCTCTATACCTAGTATAACTTACGTGTTTACCTATAATATAGGTATACGTGCAGTGACTTTGATTTCAAGACTTAAATTCTCATTTTTCTGTAGGTATTTACCGTATTTTTATTATATATATATATATATATATATATATATATATATTTTTTTTTTTGTAATTCATCATTCGCCTTTACTTTATTTCTTTGCATTCTCTTAAGTATTACGCGCGAATCTTATTAACGTCATATAATCGTTATTAAATATTATTATTATTATTATTATTATTATTATTATTATTATTATTATTGTTATTATTATTATTCATCTGCGAATTCATTGCATATATATGTGATTATTGAATGTATAATTTATAATTTGATGATATACTTATGTGTATTAAACTATGTATACATATACCTATATATTGTATTTGAATGTTATGTATGTGGAGCTTGTCTTATATTCGGTTCAGGCACTTTGCGTGCTGGGTATGAAATCGTAAATAAATTCTAAACTCAAAACATTTGTATCTTCGAAAAAAAAAAAAAAAACAAAATTGCGATTTAATATCGCGGATGTAAAAATAGGTTGGGATGATTTTTTTTTTTTTTTTTGACCAGGATTTAAAATCGTCAATTTAAGATAGTTGGAACTTTTGCCGAGTACCTAAGCCGATAATATAGACAAGCTGTATGTGTGTGCGTGTGTTTCTTTGTATGTGTGTGTGTGTGTGTGCGTGCGTGTGTGTGTGTTCACATTTAATATTTACCTAATTTTATTTATTTATTTATATATTTTCTTATTTTCACGGCATTACAGCTACCAATTGGAAAGAAATATTAGACTATAAAATTATAGCCACTGTTAAATTGGCGTGTCATAAAACTTTATCTATATAATATGCATATTATAGAGCGCTTAAAAAAAAAAAAAATTTTAATTTTTTTTCTCAATTCTGTTCTCAAGCGCCCTTGCATTGCATATATATATATATATATATATATATATATATATATATATATATATATATACATATATATAATACATACCGCGAATTTTTGTGGACGCGGCACACCATGAATACCAATCCAAAAATTCTTTATTCTGGTGACTGCGTCCAAAACTATGCATCCACGAAAATTCACGGTATGTATATTATATATCCTATTATTATCATTTCTGTCCAAGTATAATATAAGTAGAATGTATAGTTATGATTGATAAAATTCATTATTAACAATAATTAATTTAAATTTAAAAATAATAATAATAATAATAATAATAATAATAATAATATTGATTATAATAGTTATATCCGATCGTTCTTTTTGACGTGTGCTATTTAATTCTGCGGGGTGACGGGGTAGGGGGTACTATATTAAATGTTTAATAATATACCTACATATACTATGTGAATTTTTTAGTTTTCTGTGTGCATTATACCGTATTCGGCTCTGCTATTAGTTAGAATTGTATTGATAATAATAATAATAATAATAATAATAATAATAATAATAATAATAATAATAATAATAATAATAATATAATCAGTTCCTTAATAGGTATAGCAAACAGTCACATAAGTATATTTATATATAAATGTATATATACCTATGTATATAAATGCTGCATAATTCTCAGTTTTTTATATTTTTTTCTTTTATTTTTTGATTTTTTTTTTTTTTTTTATTTATTTATTATTTTTAATATTATAATACCGGGACGCTATATAGGAACTTGATAATTTTTATTTTATTTTATTTTTTCTATTTTTCTTTTTCCTATTACAATTGGATCGTATATGAAACTAAGCAAATAACGATAATATAATTATTACAATTTGATAGATGTTTTTATTTTTTTTTATTTTTGATTTTTTTATCATTATCGCGCTTTTACAGTTTCGCAGGTTCGAGTCTTCTTCGTGATCAAAATAATAATAATAATAATGATAATAATAATGATAATAATGATAATAATATAAAAAGAAATGATTAAAAAAAAAAAAAAAAAAAAAAAAATGGTAAACCTATACCTATATGTATATACCTACTATTTTTTATTTCTGATTCTTTAATATATTTATATTTAATATCAATAGATTTTCTATTATATATATATATATATATGAATTATTCAGCAATAATTATTGCAGCATTGTTTATCATATATCCGTGTCCATATGATGGTTTGATATATATGTATATCTATACGTATAGTAAATTTTTAAATTATTTTATAACCATAGCGCGATGCATAGGTATTCATTATACTAGCGTTTCAAAAAACCTTTTTTGTTTTGTTTTTTTTTTTTTTTTTTTTTTTTTTTTCTATAAAATCAGTACAAATCAAACCTTCGTTTTTTTTTTTTTTATTTATTACAAAACTGCTGCACCTTCATCAGTCAACAGTTGGAAAAGAAAAAAAAAAAAAAAAAAAAAAAAAAAACTTACGGTCAAAACGAGATTTTTAGGTAAAGAGATATATATATATATATATTGATGGGTGTTGTTATATTAAAATGATCATTGACGACTATTGTAAAGCGTCGATCACTTCAAACACCTTATATCAAATTATCTTCTTCTTTTTTTGTTTTTTTTTCTTGTGATTATTCTTGGTGTTTTTATTGTTAATTGTTTTAGTATTTGTCGTTTCTATTTTGTTCCATTATTATTATTTTTTTTTTTTTTCATTTTTCTTATTTTTTTTTTTTTTTTTTATAAACCTATATACCATCCGCAAATTTATTTTACGGTAATAGACTAGGAACATCCGCAACGTTCGACAACCATTCCGGGAATCTTAGTGAACACTATTTGGTACTCGCTGTCGAAATACAACATCGAGATTTGGGATAGCTTACGCGCGGCACAACAAGGACCAGAGTTGTTCGGTGGTTCGGCTAAACTCACTATGTGGGTGTTTGGATATTCCGGTAAAAATGCCATCGGACAATCGCCAGAACAGTAGTTGGCATCGTATCTGTAACACAATAAGGTACGTCGGGTATTTAATTTTGATAATTCATCGACTATTTTTTTTTTTTTTTTTTTTTTTTTTTTTGTTTTTTGTTTTTTGCAATACAAAAATCCGATGCATGCGATAGGTATAGAATGAAAGAGGAAGGAAATTACTCTATCCAACTCATCGTCATAGTCGTAATAAAAAATGGACTAAGGTTTGGCTTCGCACCAATTTTTATCCACAGAGTGACTGGTTTTAATCTCTCCAGGCCGATATTTCCCAAACTAAAAGAGATATGAGGAAATATTTTCAACAAAAGTTTCAAGGTTTAAAGAGGGAAATAAGTTGGCGTTATTGAATTTTTCAGTGTAGGCGCCGTTGAGGCCAGGGAAATGTCAACTTTGTTTTATTAAATGGAAACCCATATTTTTCATTACGTAATTTTATTCTATTTGAAAAATGAAGAGACTTTTGTATGAAATATTTTTTTTTTCAGACATCAATTTTTTATGATATTCTACTAAACAATTGAAGATTTTTTAACTTTCGAGAGAATTTCACCGCTGAACTATCGAGTTTGGAGAAAAATTTCAAGAGATAAAGAATCGTGTGATTTCACGCAAAGATTCTTGGAGAATAATTGCAGATTTTTTATAAACAATTTTTGTTTTTTTTTCTTTTTGGAAAAATCTGCAATATCAAGTTGTTGGAAAAAAATTTTGCAATTATTCTCCAAGAATCTTTGCATGAAATAAAGAAATTTTTGTATCTTGCAATTTTTCTCCAAACTTGATAGTTTAGAAGTGAAATATTATCAAAAGTTTAGAAATCTCTAGTTGTTTAGCTGAATATCATAAAAAATTGATATCTAGAAAAAAAATGTTTCGTACAAAAGTCGTTCGATTTCTTAAGTAGAACAAAATAATATAATAAAAAAATATAAATATTCATTAAAAAAAAAAATAAAGTTGACCTTTCCCTGACCTCAGCGGTGTCTTTATTCAAAAATCTAATACCGCCAACTTCTTTTCCCCTTTAAACTTTTCAACTTTCATTCGAAATATTTCCTCATATCTCTTTTGGTTCGGGAAATAAAAATGAACGATTAAAGACCCGTTGGTTATTTCAAAGTACACGATCTCTGTGTCGTGACTTGATCGAGTAGGTACTTTTAATCGTAACGGTAATACGTATCTTACCTTTTTGGTGCGATGATCCAGTCCCATCCAAACTTCTCAAAGTCAACTGTGAGCTTGTATCTGCAACAACGAGACTCCTGTGTAGCTTCATCACAGTTAAGTCCAACGGTTCTTTTAACGCGTCCTCCTCTCCTGGAATCGACATCTTCAATTTCCACATCAAGATATGGCGTGTGTTCAGCATCCGGGTCAAGTTCAATAAGTCTAAAGTTGTTTCTTCTATGGGTGCTAGTTGATCCACCGAGTTTTATAACAACGCCAAAATTTTCACGAGGATGTTTGAACCATTGAGTCACCATTCTTTTAACATCGATTAAAATCCAATCACCATTTCTCTCTGGTCTTGGATGTTTAGTCGTTAACATTGGGCCAAGAAGAGGGCCTCCATTCTCCGTTGTACCTTTCAAAATTCTTTGTAACGTAACCGTTATCGGACCTTTAGCATTTTCTTGTTGAAAACCACTCCTCGAAACGTCACCAGGATTCTCATGATCATTTCCCCATACCCATAGTGATAATTTAGCTTCCATCACACGGTGCTGGACTATCTTATCCGAGAATTTGAAGTACAAAACTTCCAGATTCCCTTTCGAATGTCTGAGTCGTGGATCTGGAAGGAAGGAATAAAGACAATATGTTATCGAAAAAGCATGTTGATTATCATCATCACTCTTATACATGATGATCATGTACAGCTAATGATTTTATTTCCATTTCAAGAAACGATCTTAAATATGCATATTGACGAGAAATGATCGCGGTTAGAATTAGCATCGAACTCGATAGTTTTTGTTCAAGTTTCAACCGATCGTTTCAAGATTCAGAACATTAAACTTTCACGTCGGTACGTGACACGGAGCAAACCACGAGGCACGTTCGTAACCAGTGTGTTCATGTTCGTGCTCGTTTTGTATCAACGTTTTTCCACTCCCGTTTGCGATACGCTAATCTCATTGCTAAAATATTAAACTCGAGGGTAAGGATCACGTAAGCATTAAAACAGTTATAGAAATCTACGTAACATGGTAGATCATAAAAACTGCGCAACCATGTGTATACGTATGTACATACATATAACGTTTCTTTCCTGAGTCCATTTCTTGTTTATTTATTTATTTATTATTTTCTCTATCTTTTTGTAGTGAATCGCAATAATTACGTACATAGAAAGATGAAAAAATAATCAACGATTACCACACTATATCGTTTATTTAATATCGCATAATCATTATACGTTGCGTCAGACTCAAAGGCATTTCAATTTCGCCTAATATATATAATATCTCGCTTTTATCTCTCTGTATAACTAATTACCATACTCAATAATCTTTAATATATATATTTTAGGTCATTTTTTAAATTTATTAGGATATTAAATATGCAAAAGACGTACACGAATTGTCTTTAATACAAATATAGACGAATAGATGAAGGAACTTATTTCGATTGTAATTGAGAGGCCAGAAACAATGAGAGATAAAAAAATACACGAGGTAATGGCATGCTGGGCATTTAGCAAGAAATCTTCTCCTGTGCAGGGACATGTATACATACATACGAGACCAACGAGTTTAAATATAGTATCTTTGACCATTACTGAAGCGACACGGGTCAGCCGTTTAAATACGCCTCGGAGTTAAATCAACCAGGAAATGATTACGGCTTCCCGGTCTACAGTTTAGGGTATAATTACCTAACAAAAATCATTTTTTTTTTTGTTTTTTTTTTTTTTTCAACGCGTTAAATTATAACGTCATCAATTTATTTCTTACTGTATTAATCTGGTCAAATAATTATAACAATCGCTGATCAATCTGAGTAACAGAAAGCATACAGGAATGAAAAATATTCATGTGCTGACCAACATGGAATCAATCTCATGCTTCAATTTCTGTGAATAGGATTTTACTCATCAGAAATATTCAAATTGGATGATCAGAAAAAGAGAAATTGTGATTGTGTCGTTCTTTCGACGCAGGAGGGGAGGAAAAGAAGAAGAGGGAGAGAGGGGTGGTGTTATAATATTTAATTAAACGTCGCCTTCGAAAACAATAGTGATACGGTGTCGTATCTTTATACTTACTTCTATAAATAAGTATGAAATAATTGATAGGACTTGACCTCGTACGCGGTGCATCGGTGCAATTTTTTACTCCGACAATAATTGCGGTATAGCTCGAATCGAATGTCTCCTGTTCAACGTATTCAGTACTGATGATCGTTGGTTGATTTTAAAATATGGTAAATCGACTATCAGTTTAAAAGATCCGGTTGCAGATTAAAAACATATGAATTAAAGTTCACTATGTGTTAGGGTCGATCATTACAGGACCACCCTTTCATCAAGCTCATAATATCATCAGTTTAATTTAATCCCATGATATGCAACAAGTCATCGACGACAGAGCCAATGCCACCGAATCAACAAAGTTCACTATCCTAGTTATTCGAATTTCCCGCTTTATTTTTTATTTTTTTTTTTAAATTCAATTCCGAAACGATGATCTAATCGACTCGGGATTCTTAAAGACATTTTTATAAGTTTTCAATATCCGAAACGGAAAGGGTGGTTATAATTCTCGGGCAATGAACAACCTTTTTAGAGGTTAGAGGTCAAGACGAGTATATCGATCCTTTTTTTTTTTTTATTTTTTGTTTGTTCGTTAGTCTATTATCTCAGACAGTACCTCATCAAGCTCATACTCTCATCAGTCCAATTTAATCCCATGATATGCAACAAGTCATCGACGACAGAGCCAATGCCACCGAATCAACAAAGTTCACTATCCTAGTTATTCGAATTTCCCGCTTTATTTTTTATTTTTTTTTTTAAATTCAATTCCGAAACGATGATCTAATCGACTCGGGATTCTTAAAGACATTTTTATAAGTTTTCAATATCCGAAACGGAAAGGGTGGTTATAATTCTCGGGCAATGAACAACCTTTTTAGAGGTTAGAGGTCAAGACGAGTATATCGATCCTTTTTTTTTTTTTATTTTTTGTTTGTTCGTTAGTCTATTATCTCAGACAGTACCTCATCAAGCTCATACTCTCATCAGTCCAATTTAATCCCATGATATGCAACAAGTCATCGACGACAGAGCCAATGCCACCGAATCAACAAAGTTCACTATCCTAGTTATTCGAATTTCCCGCTTTATTTTAATTTTTTTTTTTAAATTCAATTCCGAAACGATGATCTAATCGACTCGGGATTCTTAAAGACATTTTTATAAGTTTTCAATATCCGAAACGGAAAGGGTGGTTATAATTCTCGGGCAATGAACAACCTTTTTAGAGGTTAGAGGTCAAGACGAGTATATCGATCCTTTTTTTTTTTTTATTTTTTGTTTGTTCGTTAGTCTATCATCTCAGACAGTACCTCATCAAGCTCATAATATCATCAGTCCAATTTAATCCCATGATATGCAACAAGTCATCGACGACAGAGCCAATGCCACCGAATCAACAAAGTTCACTATCCTAGTTATTCGAATTTCCCGCTTTATTTTTATTTTTTTTTTAAATTCAATTCCGAAACGATGATCTAATCGACTCGGGATTCTTAAAGACATTTTTATAAGTTTTCAATATCCGAAACGGAAAGGGTGGTTATAATTCTCGGGCAATAAACAACCTTTTTTAGAGGTTAGAGGTCAAGACGAGTATATCGATCCTTTTTTTTTTTATTCTTTCTTTTGTTTGTTTGTTTGTTCGACAGTCTATCACACTCGTGCGAATCTATACCTTTAATCGAATTTGTTATTTTTTTTATTTTAATTTTTTTTCTTTGTTTAGAGGTCGCGATGAGATAGAAAAAAAAAAAAAAAGAAATAACAAAAAAATAATATACATACAAAACGGTTGGGCTTTGCACGCATATTGGTAATTTTATAGTACCTATATGTATTTAAGTATATACGTAGATATACATACAGCTAAGAATTTTTAGCTTGGCGATGAGCCGCTGCACGATTTCGTGGAACTTTGAATCGGTTAGGGAATTGCAAAGGGGGCGAACGAAATTCGTGGAGGTTTAGGTCGTGGTTTGAGGTTTAAGTTAAGGTTTAGGTGGAGGAGGTGGAGGTGCTGAACAGACTAGTCGGGGAGCCAGACAGACGGATAGAGAGATAGAGAGAGAGAGATAGAGAGAAGCCCGTTGCGTGAGACTAGCGAAACTACCCGACCTCAAACAGCCCGCCTATAGTGCGTTGAACCCCAAAATTAACGTAGTCAACCTGCACCAACGTCGCGTCGGGAATGAATTTCGCAACTTTTTAACAATACTAAACGGGATATCAATTTCCAAAATTCTTTTTTTTCTTGTTTTTTTTTTAAGTAGCTAAAAAATTTCATTAAAAATAATTAGCGTCTAGGTATAAAAATTTGGATATTTTTGATTTTTTTTTTTTAATACTGTTTTTTTTATATTTCTTATAGATCTTAGAATATCGTTTATAAAAAACAACAAATATCATTTTTATATCAAATTTTCATTCACATTTTCCAAAAAAAAAAAAAAATAAAAAAGAAAAATAAAAAAATAGGTTCATGTCACAAAATTCTGTAAAATAATATTTCGATGATCGCATAAGGGTATATATGTATATACGTATGTAAAGTATAAGTATGTAATAAAACTAATTCGTAAATGCGAACCACTGACGATTCGCGGTGCGGCGCGGCGCGGCGCCTGTCTGCGAATATACGTGCGGCTTGACCACAGCTGTATACCCCACCCCCATACAAGCAACGTCATTGTTCGCTACTCGGCTAATATTCCTTTCTCATATATAGTTATATGTATATATATATATATATAAATATACATAGTATATGTATATCGATTTCGTGGTATATTCGTTAATGCTTGATTATAATAAATGTATTAACTTAAACAATACAGGGTGTACAATTTTAAAATTACACTACAGTAGAATAATTGAAAAAAATATTCCAACCCAATAAAAATATTTTTCAAATCGAAAGTCGTTTGATTTTCTTCAGTAGAATAAAATTCATTTCATTTTAAAAATATTAGAAAAAAAAAAAAAATAAAAATGAAGTTGACCTTCATATCCCCTTGACATATCCATTCGCAAGAAAACCAATATCATCAGTATCTGTCCTTCTATCTTCGGAACTCAATAAATTTTATTTGAAATATTATTTGATTGGTTTGCAATTTTTTTTTGTTTTTTTTTTTTTTTAAGTTATTCATCTGTGTAAGTTAAAATGATATGGGACACCCTGTATATAAACGTCTGTAATATACTTATATAAATTATAATAAAACTTGAATACATATATAATTGTGAAAAAGGTTATTTATCTTTTTATTGTTTCTTTTTTTTTTTTTTTTTAAATTTTATTAATCAGTTTTCATTTATTTTTTGCTATACTCTTTCAGCGCATGGTTGAATATTTTGATCACCTACATACATACCGTGAGAATCACGTGAAACTATACGACCGAAACGCGCTAGCCTGCTAATAATATAAATTTTATTGATATAGCCAACTAGCTGAAAATCTCCCTCAGAATTCTTGTTTATTGCTCACATATTGTTAAACTCGACATTAACCTAGGGATTTTTTAACGTAACTAGTTGGCTATGTCCATAATATTCGTATTATTCAACGCATGCGCACTCCGAATGTATAGTTTCATGTGATTTTTTAGGTAGATTATTTACAGTACATTCTTTATATATATATATATATATATATATATATATATGATAATATAATAATATTAAATATATATTATTGTAAAAATATAAATATACGGTGTTTTGAATTTTAAATATAATATTTCGATATTTTTCTCCTATAAGTTTTATACTACCTCCCTATACTCGTCATATAAATGAAAATTTTACGGTCCACTATACAATTAACGCATATGACATGTGTCAGCGTTCACCAAATATAAGAGACTAAAGAACGAGATAGCTGACTGCACGTTATGACCTGTATCCAAAGCCTTGACCTTTCTTGTTTCTGCAGCAGTGGTCTTAAGATCGGGTTAAATCAAACTCGATATATATGTATATATATATATATATATATATATATATA
The DNA here is from genome assembly GCA_963924015.1 of Macrophya annulata. NCBI lineage: Eukaryota > Metazoa > Arthropoda > Insecta > Hymenoptera > Tenthredinidae > Macrophya > Macrophya annulata. The sequence goes on along the minus strand of OZ001264.1, from coordinate 3,337,376 downwards.
TATATATATATATATATATATATATATATATATATATATATATATATATATATATATATATATATATATATATATATATATATATATATATATATATATATTAGACCGTTTCAAAAAAATCGACTATTTTTCATTTTCAAAGAGTAACTCAAAAATATTGTTCCAAATGACGAAAAAAAAATGCTGTCAAAGTTTGAACTCGTAATATTAATATTAAGAGGTGCCTCATCGCGATTTTCTATTTCCAATCTAAATAACATGGGGAAATTTTTTTTTAAACTTTGGAATTCTATAACTCGTCAACGCATTAGTGTACCGATAATACCAGAACATATTTTTGTAGTGAATTGAACGCTCTAAAAAAAAGGTCTCTTGTTCTTTTTCGATAAATCTAGCTATTTCCAAGTTGGTGTATTGGTTATTAATGGTAATTAATCATGGCTAACTTGGAAACAGTTGGATTCATCGAAAAAGACCAAGAGACCTTTTTTTTAGAGCGTACAATTTTGAACAACAGCATTCATGCAGAATCTTTCTAAGTAGATTAATTTTCAAGATATATAAATCGAAGAGTTCCACAAGACCACTTCCCATGTTATTTAAATGGGAAATAGAAAATCGCGATGAGGCACCTCTTAATATTATTATTAAGAGCTCAAACTTTGACAACATTTTTTTTCATCATTTGGAACAATATTTTTGACTAACTCTTTGAAAATGAAAAATAATCGATTTTTTTGAAACGGTCTAATATATATAAAATTTCAAATTAAATCCCTATATACATATAATTTTTGGAAACTAAAACACCAAACGTATGCATAGGAATATAGTCAGAAAAAAAATTAGATTTAATAAATTGTGAACTCTAGTTTTCGTTCTTAATTTTATTCTGTTTATTTTCTCTTTTTTTTTGCAGATAGTGTAGAATTCCCGTATTGATTCCCGCAATACTCAAATAAGAGATCTTGTATAAATTTCGAAAAACGAAAAAATGAAGAAAAAGAAAACAGAACGAAAAAAAAAAACTCAATTCGAATATTTCATTTCCTAATTATTCTCTGTAACAAGATTTTTTTTTTTTTTTTTTGGGCTACCGTACAGAAGTATTAACTATACCCAGTGGAGGCTAGAGAGACTAGACAATCAAACATCTCTATACGGGCCCACCCGCTGTTTCCTCCTCACCATACCCCCCCCCCCTGCCCCTTGTCAGCAGCCTTGTGATGTTCGCTTAATACGATAATGAAGTGATGAGCCTGACCTAGGCTGTACACCGACCATGACCTTGACCAAATAGTCACCACACATGCGTCTAGTCATCGTCCAGTATCTAGATGTCTTTTTTTTTTGTTCTTCTTTTTATATTTTTTACTCCCTCCCTCCCTCCCTTCTTTCCACCATCTCTCTCTCTCTTTCTATTTTTCTTTCTTTTACATATTTTGATCATATTATCCTCGTATGCAGTTGTCATTATAATCTATATATGTATATAGTCGATAGTACGAAATATACCGATCAATATTTTCCTCGATTGTAGACATATCGATCGCATTTCATTCATGTGTGTGTGTGTAATGTTATACAAGCACTAGATGTGTTGGATTCTGAGACGTATGAAGTTGCACCTAAATTCGTATATGTCTTCTTTTTCTACTAGTATAACCATTATAGAGATACAGAAAACGAAAGAATCGGGTGCAACTTCATGTGTGTCAGAATCATGGCTTGTTTTATTCTGACCGGTATATGAAGTTGGCTCTATATTTTTCTGTCTTTTTCTTACTCTATGTGATTACGAAGGATAAATATTAGACCGTTTCAAAAAAATCGACTATTTTTCATTTTCAAAGAGTAACTCAAAAATATTGTTCCAAATGACGAAAAAAAAATGCTGTCAAAGTTTGAACTCTTAATATTAATATTAAGAGGTGCCTCATCGCGATTTTCTATTTCCAATCTAAATAACATGGGGAAATTTTTTTTTAAACTTTGGAATTCTATAACTCGTCAACGCATTAGTGTACTGATAAGACCAGAACATATTTTTGTAGTGAATTGAACGCTCTAAAAAAAAGGTCTCTTGTTCTTTTTCGATAAATCTAGCTATTTCCAAGTTGGTGTATTGGTTATTAATGGTAATTAATCATGACGAACTTGGAAACAGTTGGATTCATCGAAAAAGACCAAGAGACCTTTTTTGTAGAGCGTACAATTTTGAACAACAGCATTCATGCAGAATCTTTCTAAGTAGATTAATTTTCAAGATATAAAAATCGAAAAGTTCCACAAGACCACTTCCCATGTTATTTAAATGGGAAATAGAAAATCGCGATGAGGCACCTCTTAATATTATTATTAAGAGCTCAAACTTTGACAACATTTTTTTTCATCATTTAATGGAACAATATTTTTGACTAACTCTTTGAAAATGAAAAATAATCGATTTTTTTGAAACGGTCTAATAAATATAGAGACAGAAGACTGTGGTGCCAACTTCATATACCGGTCAGTATAAAATCAAATCGAAATTATTGAAAATTAAGTATTCGAATTTAATCGATACAGAATAAATGACTAGATATTTGTGTTTCTCGCATTGTATGAAGATGTGCATACGCATACATACATACGTATGGTATATATGTGTGTGTGTGTGTGTGTGTGTGTGTGTGTGTACACGATCGTTAGAATTTATATGTAATACGATAAATATGGGGGAAAAAAATTACCTGGTGATAAAAAGAAAAGAAGAAGACAGAAAATGAAAAGAAAAAAAAAAAAAAAAAACCTTTTTGTAAGATAGTAGCAAAATGTACCGAAGATCAAAGATATATCAAAGCGTAAGTGCCACGTGTAGAGATCGCGATAACCCCTTGACAGATCTGTATTACATATGTTTTATTATCTTTTATATACACCGCTATAATATGTATGTATACATATACATATATACATAAATTTTGTATGTATGTATATTATGTATAAACATGTAGACGATGTGGAGATAGAATTTCATTTCTCTCTAGTCTTTAATGACGTATGTATAGGGTTTATCTA